>ONZH01019464.1:0-22956 GCA_900303285.1 Rhinella marina | reverse complement strand
CTACCACGTGTCCCTGTAAGTTGAGACATGAAGCTAGGGAGTGTACTGTAGCTCTGCGGCGTTCCACAGCTCCCTCATCAGCAGGTACTGTCTCACCCTGCCCAGGACCACGGCCTCTGCCCCCTGCAGTAATTGACTGCCCACGCCCACGCCCTCGTCCTCGAACCTTAGCTCTGGGGTTCAACATTTTCTGTATATAATTGTATTCTATAAAAAAATAAAATAAATGGGCCTGGTGTACTGAAACCCTCAAACTTGTTCAGTCTGGTTTAATTTTGTGACGTACAGAAAGTGTCACCTGGACAGTATATACCGTTTGGAGTGAGTATTCTGAACTGTGTCACACAGAAAGGTTATACGCAGCTGTGTGAAATGGATTTGTATCACTCAGCTAAAACAACAAAAAAACTAATTTTTTTTCTATTTTTTTTTCTATTTTTTTCTTTTAGTTTTGTTTTTTTGGGAACGTGACGTGCAGAAACTATCGTAGAGCTAACTGACAACCTACTGACGGTAGCTATTTAGACTGCGACCCAGACAAATGTCGCACAGAGATTTTTAGGATCAAGCTATATATACGTGACAGGTAGCAGGTGACTTGGTTGTATTTTGTGACGTACAGAAAGTGTCACCTGGACAGTATATACCGTTTGGAGTGAGTATGCTGAACTGCGTCACACAGAAAGGTTACACGCAGCTGTGTGAAATGGATTTGTATCACTCAGCTAAAACAACAAAAACTAATTTTTTTTCTATATTTTTTTGTATTTTTGTTTTTTTGGGAACGTGACGTGCAGAAACTATCGTAGAGCTAACTGACACCCTACTGACGGTAGCTATTTAGACTGCAACCCAGACAAATGTCGCACAGAGATTTTTGGGATGAAGCCATACACGTGACAGGCAGCAAATGACTTGGTTGTATTCGGTGACATACAGAAAGTGTCACCTGGACAGAAAATAGTGAGTGTACTGAACTGTGACACACAGAATGGTTCCACACTGCTGTGTGCAATGGATTTGTATCACTGACATATAACATAAAAAAAAGGGGGTTATATATGGCGATAGCTGCACTACTAGTGCCAGCCAGCCAAGTGACAAAAAAAAAAAAAATGTCTTCTAGCCCTTAAAAGGGCTGTTGGGTTCTTTGTGGGTGATCCCTGCCTAACAGACAACTAAATGCAGGCCCTAACACTGTCCCTGAAAGGCAGCAGCTCTATCCCTAACGACATCCAGACGGCATCTGAGCCGAGCACCGCGGCCAGTCGGTAGTATATTCCAGGATCACCTGATCAGGCCAGCCAACCCCTGCTATCGACATGTAAGGGCCCCACGTGATGCTGGGTGGTACGCAGAGTCTCCTGGCTTGTGATTGGCTGTGTTTTTAGGCGCCAAAAAAGCACGATGCGGAAGTTGCCATTTCCTCGAGCATGGCGAGATACTCGTCCGAGCAGCGAGCACTTACGAGTACCCTAATACTCGAACGAGCACCAAGCTCGGACGAGTATGCTCGCTCATCTCTACCAAAAAGTCATGTACACTCCAAAAAGGAGCCCACAAAAATTGAGCCCTCGTACAGCTTTGTAGACATAATTCTAATAAGTTATGGTGGTCAGAATATGGCAATGAAAAGAAAATGTTTTTTTTTTTATTCAAAAGCTTTTATTTTTTTTAAGTATTAAAACACAAGAAAAACTATAAAATGTGGTATCCACGTAATTGCACTCACCCACAGAAAGTCACAGGTCAGTTTTACTGCATACAGAACACCACAGAAACAGCATACAGAACACCACAGAAACACACAATTTTATCCCATTTGAGTTTTTTTTTCCATCTTTCCACTTTATTCTATGAAATAGTAAAAGAAAGTACAACTTGCCCTTAACAAACAAGTCCTCAATTGTCAATGTCAACAGAAAAATAAACAAAAAAAAAAAATATGGCTCTGAGAAAGCAAGGTGAGAAAAAAAGCAAAAAGCAAAAATGCAAAGGTAGCTGTTTGAATTTCTTGGCTGTTGTTCCAGCCGGTGATCTCTAGTTATAAATACAAATGGAATTTGTGAGCCTGGTTATCATTAGGGGTGAGCAAATCGAGCTTTGGTTCCCAAATCCAAAGTAGTCTCCTTGCAATTCAGAAGCCGACTTCGGATTCATGTTTTAAGTGTTTTTAAAGTTGTAGAATCGAAGCCCGATGTTATTCACCAAAGTCTTGTGCGACTTCAGACTTCACAAATTTTGCCTCCACAAAGCATAAACATTTTAATTCTGTACAGAGACAGTTGTCCATACAACTTTAAAACAAAGCTTTGAAAAGAATCAACTTCGGATCTTGGATCCGAAGATTGATTCGCTCACCCCTAGTCATCAAGTCCAATATCAGTGCCTCACAAATGCTCACAAAAATTCTCATAGACACACTCCAAAATCTTGTAGAAAGAAACAAAAGGGGACTAACAATTTTCTTGTTTCATGACAAGACAAGAATCAGAAAGCAAAGGGAATGAAGAATTTAAAGGGTATCTGTCAGCAGATTTGTACCTATGTAACTGGATGACCTGTTACATGTGCACATGGCAGCTGAAAAAATCTGTGTTGGTTCCATTACTCATATGAGCCCACATTGCTGAGCAAAATGATGCTCTAATATATGCAAACAAACGTCTTGGAGCAATGGGTACATTGCTGTTACACCTAGAGGCTACTCTCTCTACATCTGTGGCACCCACTCCCCTATGAATGACAGGGCCAGGCAGTGTAAACATGATCACTCCAAGCTCCAACTTCTCCTAATGTCAATGAAAGTGGAGAGAGCCTGGCAGTTGCAGAGAGAGCTGAGCCCCTACTGTAGATGTAACGGCAATGCTCCATTGCTCCTTGAGGCTCATTTACATGTATCAAAACTTCATTTTTCTAAGCAGTGCGGGCACATATAACCATGAGACTAACAACACAGATACCTTCAGATGCCAAGCGCACATGCAACAGGTCAGCAATAGAGATGAGCGAGCACTAAAATGCTCGGGTGCTCGTTATTCGAGATGAACTTTTCCCGATGCTCGGGTGCTCGTTTCGAGTAACGAACCCCATTGAAGTCAATGGGAGACTCGAGCATTTTTTGCAGGGGACCAAGGCTCTGCCTAGGGAAGGCTGGGTGAAAACCTGGAAACATCAGAAAATGATGGAAACACCACGGAAATGGACAAGAAACAGCAGGGGCAGCATGCATGGATGCCTCTGAGGCTGCCTAATCCCACCATTACCCCAAATTCTCCTGCAACAGCCTGGTGGTTACCCTCATGGAAATTGTGCTCCCCCAGACCAAGAAAGGCGAGGCACATGCCCATCACATGTTAGGGAAGCACCCAACTAGGTGCAACGAAGGTCCATCACCCATGCCCATGCTGGCACTGCTTTCCTATCCCCAACCACACGATGCAGGCATAAGCCTGACACAGCATGGCGGTGACACCAACAAGTAACCAAGTTAGATGAGGTAGCAGGTGAGCCACCCAAAAATTTAGCCTGACGCAGCATGGCGGTGACAACAGAGTGACCGAGTTAGACTGAGGTAGCAGGAGGTGAAGCACGGATGGTAATTCGAAGGAGGAGGAGGAGGGGTTGGAGGAAGAGGCATAGTAAGTCTGAGAAACCGTGACCGAGGTAGGCCCCGCAATCCTCCAAGTGGGCAGTACATGAGCGGCCCCAGGGTCAGACTCGGTCAGAGTGACCAAGCTACACGACAGTAGCAGGTAGAGCACATAAAAAATTTAGCGTCGCCCTGTATGGCTGTGACTACACATTGACCAAGCTACACGACGGTAGCAGGTAGAGCACAGGAAAAATTTAGCATGGCCCTGTATGGCTGTGACTACACATTGACCGAGCTACACTACGGTAGCAGGTAGAGCACAGGAAAAATTTAGTGTGGCCCTGTATGGCTGTGGCTGTCAATTTAGGTACAGTTGTCAACTATAAAAATTGATCAAGTGGGGCATGTGTTGTATGTATTCTTCTCAGTTTAATACCGTATACGTCACCTATCCGGAAAAATAGTTTGGAGAGATAGAAAGAGAGGAAAAAGACGTATTTTTAAAAGTGACGTTTAGTATAGATCAGTTAAAGAGAAAGAAAGGATTTTATGAAATGGATTTGTATCACTGAGAGCAAAAAAACGTTTTTTTTTACGTGACGTGCAGTATAGATCAATTACACAGAAACAACGGATTGTGGTCTGTGTAGACTGAGGTGCTGGACTGTAACTCACAGAATTGTTCCACTGAGCAGTATGAAAAGGATTTGTATCACTGAGAGCAAAAGAACGTATTTTCTAATGTGACGTGTAGTATCGATCACTTGGAGAGAAAAAGTGGAATGTGCAGACTTGGGCTGCTATGGTGCAAACCACTATGGTCGTGACAACAAAGTGAGCGAGTGACACTGCGGGAGTAGGTGAACCACATAAATATTTTTCGTGGCCCTGTATGGTGGCGGTGACAACAGAGTGATGAGTTAGTATGCGGTAGCTGGTGAAGCACCCAAAAATTTAGCCTGACACAGCATGGCGGTTACACCACCAATGACTTTGTCCGACTGAGAATGCAGTGAAATGGCTTTTGTTGAGCCTTCAAAAAATTTTTTCTTTTCGGAGTACATAAAGTCGACCCTCAGCAAAAAATTTTTTTTTTAAATGTCGGTGCTTGCGCCTCCTGAAAAATTGTTTTGGACTGTCTGTTTGACGCTCCTGAAACATTGTTTTAAAGTGTCTGTAGTTGACACTGCGGAAAAATTGTTTGGAGAGAGGGCCTGTAGGTGGCCCTCTGGAAAAATTGTTTAGAGAGAGGGCCTATAGGTGGCCCTCCGGAAAAATTTTTGGAGAGAGGGCCTGTAGGGGGCCCTCCAGAAAAATTGTCGTAAAAGAGTGCCAGTTGGACCTCTAAAAAATGGCGTTTTGGGTAAGCGTTAGGCAAAGATGACAAGGAGGAGAGGAGGAGGAGTAGGAGGAGTAGAGAAGAGGAATCGGATACATAAGTAATGTTAATCTTTAGCTGCTTTCCCCCGGAGGAGATTTAAATTCCGGTGAAATCCAGGCTTTGTTCATTTTAATAAGCGTCAGCCTGTCAGCGCTGTCAGTTGACAGGCGTGTACGCTTATTGGTGATGACGCCACCAGCTGCACTGAATACCCGCTCTGACAACACGCTAGCGGAATGGCAGGCCAGCACCTCCAAGGCGTACAGCGCCAGTTCAGGCCACGTGTCCAGCTTTGAAACCCAGTAGTTGTATGGAGCAGAGTGATCGGTTCGGACGTTGGTATGGTCAGCTAGGTACTCCCTCACCATCTTTCTGTAAAGCTCACCCCTACTCTGCCGAGACTGGGGACAGGTGACAGTGTCTTGCTGGGGTGACATAAAAGTGGCAAAGGCCTTGGAGAGCGTTCCCCTGCCAGTGCTGGACAAGCTGCCTGCTCGCCTCCTCTCCCCCGCTACTTGGCCCACTCTGCTGCTAGCGGCGTCAGATGGGAAGGATTGTTGCAGCTTGTGCACCAGGGCCTGTTGATATTGATTCACTCTCATACTCCTTTCCTCTACAGGGATGAGAGTGGAAAGGTTCTGCTTGTACCGTGGGTCCAGGAGAGTGAATACCCAGTAATCGGTGTTTGAAAAAATGCTGTTAACGCGAGGGTCACGGGATAGGCAGCCTAACATGAAGTCTGCCATGTGCGCCAGAGTCCCAAAACGCAAGAATTCCCTTTCCTCACTGTCCTGACTCTCCATTTCCTCCTCTTCCTCTTCAGCCCAAACACGCTCAAGAGTTAAGAAAGACTGAGCATTGGTACCCTCTTCTGTCTCGCCGTCATTCTCCTCCTCTTCCTCCTCATCCTCCTCCTCCGATACGCGCTGAGAAACTGACCGGAGGGTGCTCTGGCTATCAAGCAACGTATCTTCCTCCACCGTCTCTTGCAAAGCAAAGCAGCCGGATGGTGAGGCTGATAAAGGCGAGATCGCCACTGACCATCTGTGTTGTATCTTTAAAGTTGGTCAAAACCTGGCAGATATCAGACATCAACGTCCACTCCTCATTGTAGACTTGAGGAAGCTGACTGACCTGACTACCAGTTCTGGTGGAAGTTGACGTATGGCAGTCTACAATCGCTCTACGCTGCTGGTAAACTCTGTATAACATATAGCAAATCAGACAGATTGGGGTATGTCTTGAGGAACCGCTGAACTATGAGATTGAACACGTGGGCCAGGAATGGCACATGTGTGAGTATGCCGAGTTGCAGAGCCGCCACCAGGTTATGCCCGTTGTCACACACAACCATGCCTGGCTTGAGGTTCAGCGGTGCCAGCCACAGATCGGTCTGCACCGTGATGCCCTGTAACAGCTCTTGGGCGGTGTGCTTTTTGTCACCTAAGCTCAGCAGTTTGAGCACCGCCTGCTGGCGCTTACAAAGGGCACTGCTGCTGCGCCTAGAGCTACCGACTGAAGGCGTCGTGCCCACGGATGGTAATTCGGAGGATGAGGAGGAGGAGGGGTTGGAGGAGGAGGAGGCATAGTATGTCTGAGAGACCGTGACCGAGGTAAGCCCCGCAATCCTCGGTGTGGGCAGTACATGAGCGGCCCCAGGGTCATTCTCGGTCCCAGACTCCACCAAGTTAACCCAATGTGCCGTCAGTGAGATATAGTGTCCCTGCCCGGCAGCACTTGTCCACGTGTCCGTGGTTAGGTGGACCTTCTCAGAAACAGCGTTGGTCAGGACACGGATGATGTTCTGTAACATGTGCTGGTGTAGGGCTGGGACTGCACATCGGGAAAAATAGTGGCGGCTGGGGACGAATACCGAGGGGCAGCCACCGCCATGAGATTGCGAAAGGCCTCGGTCTCTACCAGCCTATAGGGCAGCATCTCCACGCTCAGCAATTTGGAGATGTGGATGTTAAGAGCTTGGGCATGTTGATGGGTGGAACTGTGTTTCCTCTTGCGCTTCAGCGTCTGCTGTAAAGACAGCTGAATGCTGCGCAGGGACACATTGGTGGATGATATGGAGGATCGTGGAGGCGAAGGGGTGGTTTTCCGGCGGGAGGCGCTCGTGCCGGGTCCTGGGCAGGGGGTTGACTAGCAGAGGCAGTGAGTGACACAGGGGAAGGAGCAGTGGTGTGACCCGCAGGAGGTGAACGGCCTTGGTTCCATTGAGTGGGGTGTTTAGCACTCATATGCCTGCGCATGCTGGTGGTGGTTAGGCTAGTAGTGGTGGCACCCCTGCTGATCCTGGTGTGGCACAGGTTGCACACCACAGTCCGTCAGTCATCCTCACTTTCTTTAAAGAACCTCCAGACTTGCGAACATGTAGGCCTCACCACGGGAGCTTCACTACGTGAAACAGTTACTGCTGATGCACCAGCTCTGGCCCTGCTTCTCCCTTTGGCCACACCACTGCCTCTTCCAACCTGTTCTGGTGCAGCACTCGCCTCCGCCTCAGAAGCACTGTCTTCACTCGGCTTATTAACCCAGCTTGGGTCAGTCACCTTGTCATCCTCCGATTCCTCAGTCTGCTCCCCCCTCAGACTTCCTGCCCTGACAACAACTTCACCACTGTCTGACAACCGTGTCTCCTCATTGTCCGACACCTCTTTACACACTTCTTCCACTAAGTCAACAATGTCATCACCCACAGACTGCGACAGTTGGAAAACTTGGGCATCGGGAAAGAGGTCAGCAGCAACCTGAGAAGTGGTTTGTGACTCTGGGAAGGGTCCAGAAAACAGTTCCTGAGAGTATGCCGGATCGCATTCCAAATTTTCCTGGGAGGGGGCAGACTGGGGGGAAGGAGGTTGAGTTGGAGGAGCCAGAGGAGTGCTCCCTTGGGTAACATGGGTGGACTGCGTGGAAGACTGACTGGTGGACAAATTACTTGAAGCATTGTCCGCAATCCACGGCATCACCTGTTCGCACTGTTGCGGTTTCAACAGTGCTGTACCACGTGTCCCTGTAAGTTCAGTCATAGCTCTGCGGCGTTCTCCTGCTCCCTCATCAGCAGGTACTGTCTCACCCTGCCCAGGACCATGGCGTCTGCCCCCTGCAGTAATTGAATGCCCACGTCCTCGACCCTTAGCCCTGGGGTTCAACATTTTCTGTATATAAGTGTATTATATATACCAAAAAAAAATGGGCCTGCTGTACTGAAACCCACAAACTTATTCAATCTGAACTTGTTAATATATAGGTGGATAAGTTAGAGCAAAATTACGTATTTTATTACGTACCATGCAGTATGGAGCAATTACACTGAAACTATTAGATTAGGCAGACTTGGTCTGCTTAAGTGCAACCCAGACAAATGTCGCACAGAGATTTTTGCAATGTAGCTGTATCAGTGACAAGACCGTATTTGATTACGTGACGTACAGTATGGGTCACCTGGACAGAAAATACGGATTGTGTTTCGTGGTGACTGGACAGCTGAACTGTGACACACAGAATGGTTCCACACTGCTGCAAATATGGCATTAGCTGCACTACTAGTGCCAGCAAGCCCAGCCACAAGCAGATAAAAAAGGGTCTTGTAGCCCTAACAAGGGCTGTTGGGTTCTTTTAGAATCACTCCTGTCTAACACAAATCTAGTAGAACACCCTAACACTCTCCCTGTATCACACTGCAGATCTGTCCCTAACGGCATTCAGGCAGCGACTGAGCCGAGCACCGCGGGCAGTCACTAGTATATTCCAGGGTCATCTGATCAGGCCATCCAACCCCTTCTATCGACATGTAAGGGCCCCACGTGATGCTGGGTGTACCGCAGAGTCTCCTGGCTTGTGATTGGCTGAGTTTATAGCCGCCAAAAATTCAAAAGGCGGGAGATGCCATTTCCTCGAGCATAGCAAGATGCTCGTCCGAGCATTGAGCACTTACGAGTACCCTAATGCTCGAACGAGCACCAAGCTCGGACAAGCATGCTCGCTCATCTCTAGTCAGCAAGTTTTATAGGTACAAATCTGTTGACAGATGCCCTTTAAGCAGAGATACATAGAATTAAATATTTAATCTTAATCATTAGATACAGGTTGCTTCAGCATTTAATATTTTAATAATCTTGCTCAACAATTTCTTTTTTGTATTCAGGTGTGAAATGAAATCATTTGTGCTTTCTTCTTTGTACACTCATTTTCCTTTGTAGAAATCTTTAATGTTTCTAATAAATTAATCAACCTTAAACAATTTTAATCAACAGATCTCATAATACTATAGTTTTGAAACTATTCTGGATTATGCAAGCATAAAGTAAAAAAAGAAAAAAGACACGGAAAGCAATCCAGTTAAAAATGTCTCCCTAGCACAAAATATCAATACTTTTACTATAGTTGAATTTTTATTTACTAAAACAACTTGTCTAAAAAAATATTTTTAGAGCAGTTTTTGTTTTTAGAGACACAGAACACCCAAGCCCACAGCACTCTTCGCTTCTTAAAATGATATGTATTTATCATCAAAGTCCTTTAGGGTTCATTGAAGCATGAAATAGTCTCTGCGAAAAGTACCATTGCCGGGAGAGAAACAAACATCCATTTTAGCTTCTTGATACAATATAACAACTTTTGAATAAATGAAGTTCACTAATTAAATTAAAAATAAACTGTTAGTTTTGGTGAATGTTTATTCACTAAGGGTAAATGAAGGTATAATGCACGGTATGTCACAATGAAATTCAAGTGGAGAGGTTACTGAGAAAATACAGTATTTTTTAGGTGTTGAACTTACAGTAGCAGCAATTAGATTGTCACAGAAATCAATATAAATAATTAATGGACTGCAACAAAATTCACAAATGATCATAGAAGGATAACTATTAAAACGTAAAGGGGTTGTCCCATGAAAAATATTCAGTAGTTTTCAAACCAGCACGCAAATCTGAATACTTTTGTCAATCACTCAACGAAGGGGTGTGCACTTAGGCAGGAAGGGGCCGAGCCTCGGAGCCAGGAGGGCGGTGAAGAACCAGTGCTCGGAAGGAAAGAGCCCGCCCCCCGGTGCTCTGAAGGCTCATTAGCATAATTTTTAAATTAAGGATTTCTCCTCAACCGCTGCTTTATACTCTGCTATTCAGGTATGTGCCTTCATAGGAAAACTGCCCCTATTAACCTATGTATTAATATACATAGGTTAGAACAGGGTGACAGAGCCTCTTTAAAGGCAAAATAGAACATAGCCCCACTTAACTGCTGCAAATAAGGAAATACACAAGGTAAAACTGGACCAGTATATATAAATATGTCTAACAAGACGCACAAAAATTATGTCTAATAAATATCAAAGATTATATAGATAAAGTGGCCAGTTAACCGCTTAAAGAGGACCTTTCACCGGTCCTGACATTACAATATAAGTACATGGCACCGAAGGTCATGTTGAGGAGATATCCTTGTGCTTGTTTTTTTTACAATGGGTTGCAACTTTCCCCTGGTGTTCCCCCCATGTTGTTTTCCTGCCCTGTATGCTATTCCCTACCATCAGTATAGAGAGGAGGATACTGTGTTTTTCAGGGGGCATCTCCTTTTCCTTGTCTGTGAGCTGTCCAATTGCAGTGGAACGTGTCACAGCCAGGGAAAAGGAGACCTTTTTTTTCTCTCCCTGGCTGTGATGGGACTCTATCTATTTTGTTGTTTCCAGCTCTGTCAGCTACACAAACATCTTACTGGTGGGGGCGCCAAGTGTTAGACCCTATGGATTTTATATTGACGATCTATCTTCAAGATAGGTTAGGAATATTTAAAAATTGAAAACCATTTTAATAGAAAACTAAAGGGCCTCTGTTTCAATCAACTTTGCAATTTGCAGGAATCAATAGTACAGGTGAATACAATAAACTTTGTAATTTACCAAGGAAAAATTTCTCTCGCGCACCCCCTCCAAAAAAAAAAACAACAAAAAACCACAAAAACTCCTTAAACTAACATTTAAATACAACGATGAAGCACACAATTGTTGGAAAGAAAGTGTTCTTTCTCGATAATTGCCTGCTCATTAGTGGAGGTGAAGCGCTGTTTGTATATGTAGCCTTCATGTCCTCAGTATGAGGATGAGTGATGGCTACTGCTATCTCTGATTATACATACATATTATCGAGATGGAGCATTCATAGGAACAATCGGGCAGTGTAAACAACATCTCCAACCCTCAGTCTGTGTTTAGATACAAGAGAACTGTCAGATCATTGAAGCATCAGATTATATGCTGCCCATAGAAGACTTTGGAGGGGTGAAGAGGAGTAATCTGCAGTGAAAAATAAAAAACTTAGTTAAAAAACAGACACACATGCTGCCAATGGAAGCCTTTGGGAAAGGAGGAAATATTCAAAGAGGTACAGTATCTCCCAGGGAAAGAAGAACATCTTACTTCCGGAAGTTGCTCCCTATGAGTCAATGTCCAACTTCTTAATAAGCCTTGGGGCATGACAAGTGAAAATAGCCAAGCTAAATATCCAACTGTAGAAAGTGGTTCCAGAGTGCAGACCCCACAACAGCTCATCAGGAAGTAGGATTCTGAGTGCAGTGCCTTGATAGCATAGGTAGGGTACTTGCTCTCTTTAAAGAGACCAGCTGTATATGGAGACTTATTGGCAATGCTCCATGGGAAAAATAAGCAAAGAAGTGTTTACCAGGGAAAGAGAAACATCTCTCCTGTGACATCTTTTGGAAGTTGCTTCCTATGAGTCAATGTCCAACTATTTAGTAAGCCTTGGGACATGACAAGGAAAAATAGCCAAGCTAAATATCCATCCGTATAAAGCCTTTTCAGAGTGCAGACCCCTCAACAGCTCATCAGTATGAAATACGAATCTGACTGCAATGCCTTCATAGCATAGGCAAGGTACTGACTCTCCTTAAAGAGACCAGCTGTGTATGAGTACTTAATTCTCCATGTGAAACATATGCAACAAGGTAGTTATCAGGGAAAGAGAACCATCTCTCTAGGTCCACCTTCTGGAATTGGCATCCTTTTTCCATTTTTTTATCATTTGCATATCATTAACATGTCTATTAATCCTATGATTTCTCCAATTCCATGATGTTTCATTCTTGGTGTTGCAATTTCAATGTTGAGGAGTGTAATTCAACACTTAGAAATGGATTTTTGTAAGCATTCACAATATAATAGAACATTTTCGTGTCTTCTTGTTCATGTTTTTATGTCTGATTAGTATTTTTCCAGAGTATTTTTTTCAAGTATTTCAATCTTTTGTGGGGATTAAAAGCCTTCCATAGTGCACAGAGTGCATTAATATGTTTTTCATTTGTATTCATTTTGCCAGTCTGGTGACCCAAATGTAATCAAAATCCTCCAGGGCACTAAAGAAACATAAAAAAAACTTCAAATGCCAAGAAGCGAGAAAACTGAAAAAGTTACTCATGTGTGAAACCATATAACTCAAATCATTTCTCTGCAAATGTCCTTCATTCAGGGTTATGCAGGAATCTAAAGGTCAGCCTTCTCTGAAACGGGCAAATTGTACTTACAACAGAGAATGCAGAATATGTGGTGTGGATTAACCCTTTCAGTGCTAGATGTCTATTCTTCTCAGGAACAACAAAAAACAGATGTAGCAAGCTCCATCTATACAAATATTGCACTACTCTATTTGAGTGTCACATCATTCTAATATGTGTGAAATTACAAAAAATAGAGTAGCATGGTATCTGTACAGATGGTGCTTGGTACATCTGAAGTCAGGCATTTAGATGCTTATTTAGTAAAGCCATATGAAGCAAATAGTTTAAACTTGTGTTAAATGGATTGTCCTGCCATTTATATTGATGACCTATTGTCAGGATAGGTCACCGAGCATCCTCGCCAATCCTGTTTGTTCCACTGCTCCACTGCTTCCTGTTCATTACACTGCCCGTCGCCTCAAAAGTTATGTTAATGTGTCTATATTAATAAATGAGGTCGTTTCTTAAGCATGTGATGACGTAATCATGCAAGATTTCACGTGGTGTCTTCAATCAAGATGGCCACGACAGCCTCTCCACCACCAAATGGATAAGGTGAGTATGTATTGTTTTAACCTGATTAACCCCTGAAAGGCCTCAAGTGTAGCATCAGATGCAGCGAACAGTGATGAACTCGGTATCTGAGGGGTCCAATGATGGCAGGTGACCATTCTCCGTCATTGCGCCTCCTACATGCAAAGAAATGCACTTTGTGATAAATTACTTAGTCACAAATCAAATTTCTTTGTGAAATTCATTGAAGCAGCCAAATCTAAATTTTCATAACTTCAATCATAACAACCCATGAGTTATGATAGTACCATGGACCAAAATCAAAATGTCAAGTTTAAGTGGATTAGTAGATGACGGAAAGACAAAAAGTTCAGTTTTGAGATTCTGAGTTTCACAAATGTTAGAAACAGTTGCTAGACAATCACTGGTGTTTTATAGTATGTCCAGAGATAAGATGCATACATGGGTGTCATCAGCATAGAGATGGTACTGAAAACCAAATGTACTGATAGTCTGTCCAACAGAGGCTGTGTAGAGAGAGATGAGGAGAGGACCTAGAAATGAACCCTGAGGAACCCCAACATCAAGAGGATGAGAAGAAAAAGGATTAGTGCCAGAGGGATAGTAAGAGAACCAGGAGAGCACAATGGGGGAGATTTATCAAACTGGTTTAAAGTAGAACTGTCTAAGTTGCTCATAGCAACCAATCAGAGTCTACCTTTCATTTTTCACAGCTCCTTTGGAAAATGAAAGGTGGAATCTGATTGGTTGTTTTTATTATGCACCATGAAACATGGTTTAGGGTGATGTATGTGGGTAAAAAAGTACGTGTGAACTGAACATGGGTGAGGAATAGAGATGAGCGAGCACTAAAATGCTCGGGTGCTCGTTATTCAAGATAAACTTTTCCCGATGCTCGGGTGCTCGTTTCGAATAACGAACCCCATTGAAGTCAATGGGAGACTCGAGCATTTTTTGCAGGGGACCAAGGCTCTGCCTAGGGAAGGCTGGGTGAAAACCTGGAAACAACAGAAAATGAAGGAAACACCACGGAAATGGACAGGAAACAGCAGGGGCAGCATGCATGGATGCCTCTGAGGCTGCCTAATCCCACCATTACCCCAAATTCTCCAGCAACAGCCTGGTGGTTACCCTCATGGCAATTGTGCTCACCCAGACCAAGAAAGGCGAAACACATGCCCATCACATGTTAGGGAAGCACCCAACTAGGTGCAACGAAGGTCCATCACCGCCTGCAGGTGACACCACTGCTCATGCTGGCACTGCTGTGCTATCCCCCGCCCCACGACGCAGACATAAGCCTGACACATCATGGTGACAGTGTAGTGACACCAACAAGTGACCAAGTTAGATTGAGGTAGCATTCAAATGTCTGAAGGTGAGCCTCCCAAAAATTTGTTTTGGAGTGTCCGAAGTTGACCCTCCTAAAAAATTGTTTAGGAGTGTCTGTAGTTGACCCCTTTGTAAAATATTTTTTTTTGTTTTTCCTGTTATTAGTTTATGTACAACCCATGGCTGGCATGGTGGGAATATATAGGTTTGCGTCACAGACGGTCTACTGCACCGTTACATTTTCTTCATCATTGCCAATTACTTTTCACCAACTGTTGTCTGGCAATGATAAAGGGGAAGGTAAATCCCCTGCCGAAGAAAACTGTCATCCTCCTACAATTCTCCACTTGTTCTCAATTGAAAAGGGGATGTTCTTACCGTGGCCTTCCTCATAGTGGCCGCTTCTGTGGACGACAGAGGTGGTGTACCTACTGACAGCCTGACTGAACACGATGGCAGACGGGGAGACACTCCCTCATGTAAAATTGTTTTGGAGTGTCTGCGGTTGACCCTCCTGTAAAATAGTTTTGAGAGGGCATGTAGGTGGGGGACAGGCTGGGGGGAAGGAGGTTGAGCTGGAAAAGCCAGAGGAGTGCCCCCTTGGCTAGCATGTGGCTAGCATGTGTGGTGGTGACAACAGCCAGATGGAGTTCGAATGACAACGCAGGACCCCAACTTAAAAATTTTGCATCAACCGGTACGGTTGTCAACTATGAAATTAATCAAGTGGGGCATGTGTTGTATGTATTCTTCTCAGTTTAATACCGTATATGGCACCTATCTGGAAAATAGTTTGGAGAGAGAGAAAGAGAGGAAAAGCAGAGTGATCGGTCCGGACATTGGTATGGTCAGCTAGGTACTCCCTCACCATCTTTCTGTACAGCTCCCCCCTACTCTGCCTAGACTGGGGACAGGTGACAGTGTCTTGCTGGGGTGACATAAAACTGGCAAAGGCCTTGGAGAGCGTTCCCCTGCCAGTGCTGGACAAGCTGCCTGCTCGCCTCCTCTCCCCCGCTACTTGGCCCACAGAACCATGCCCTCTGCCGCTAGCAGCGTCAGATGGGAAGGATTGTTGCAGCTTGTGCACCAGGGCCTGTTGATATTGATTCACTCTCATACTCCTTTCCTCTACAGGGATGAGAGTGGAAAGGTTCTGCTTGTACCATAGGGCCCAGGAGAGTGAACACCCAGTAATCGGTGTTTGAAAAAATGCTTCTAACGCGAGGGTCACGGGATAGGATGCCTAACATGAAGTTTGCCATGTGCGCCAGAGTCCCAACATGCAAGAATTCCCTCTCCTCACTGGCCTGACTCTCCATTTCCTCCTCCTCCTCCTCCTCCTCCAAGTCCTCTTCTTCAGCCCATACACGCTCAAGAGTTAAGGACTGAGCACTGGTACCCGCTTCTGTCTCGCCGACATTCTCCTCCTCTTCCTCCTCATCCTCATCCCCCTCCTCTGATACGCGCTGAGAAACAGACCGGAGGGTGCTCTGGCTATCAAGCGACGTATCTTCCTCCACCGTCTCTTGTGACAAGCGCAAAGCATCCGACTTCATGCTGAGCAGTGAGTTTTTCAACAGGCAAAGCAGCGGGATGGTGAGGCTGATAAAGGCGGCATCGCCGCTGACCATCTGTGTTGACTCCTCAAAGTTGCTCAACACCTGGCAGATATCAGACATCCACGTCCACTCCTCATTGTAGACTTCAGGAATCTGACTGACCTGACTACCAGTTCTGGTGGAAGTTGACATCTGGCAGTCTACAATCGCTCTGCGATGCTGGTAAACTCTGGATAACATGTTTAATGTCGAATTCCATCTTGTGGGCACGTCGCACAACAGTCGGTGAGCGGGCAGTTGTAGGCGGCGCTGCGCTGCCCTGAGAGTGGCAGCATCTGTGGTCGACTTGTGGAAATGCGCACAGATGCGGCGCACCTTGGTGAGCAAATCAGACAGATTGGGGTATGTCTTGAGGAACCGCTGAACTTTTAGATTGAACACGCGGGCCAGGCATGGCACATGTGTCAGTCTGCCGAGTTACAGAGCCACCACCAGGTTATGCCCGTTGTCACACACAACCATGCCTGGCTTGAGGTTCAGCGGTGCCAGCCACAGATCGGTCTGCGCCGTGATGCCCTGTAACAGCTCTTTGGCGGTGTGCTTTATGTCACCTAAGCTCAGCAGTTTGAGCACCGCCTGCTGGTGCTTACCCACGGCAGTGCTGCTGCGCCTAGGGCTACCGACTGAAGGCGCCGTGCCCACGGATGGTAATTCGGAGGAGGAGGTGGAGGGGTCGGAGGAGGAGGAGGCATAGTACGTCTGATAGACCTTGAACGAGGTAGGCCCCGCAATCCTCGGTGTGGGCAGTACATGAGCGGCCCCAGGGTCATTCACAGTCCCAGCCTCCACCAAGTTAACCCATTGTGCCGTAAGTTAGATATAGAATCCCTGCCCAGCAGCCCTTGTCCACGTATCTGTGGTTAAGTGGACCTTCTCAGAAACAGCGTTGGTTAGGGCACGGATGATGTTCTGTGACACATGCTGGTGTAGGGCTGGGACGGCACATCGGGAAAAATAGTGGCGGCTGGGGACCGAATACCGAGGGGCAGCCACCGCCATGAGATTGCGAAAGGCCTCGGTCTCTACCAGCCTATAGGGTAGCATCTCCAGGCTCAGCAATTTGGAGATGTGGACGTTGAGGGCTTGGGCATGTGGGTGGGTGGAACTGTATTTCCTCTTGCGCTCCAGCATCTGCTGTAAAGACAGCTGAACGCTGCGCTGGGACACATTGGTGAACGCTGTGGAGGATCGTGGAGGCGAAGGTGTGGTTTTCCGGCGGGAGGCGCTCGTGCCGGGGTCCTGGGCAGGCAGTTGACTAGCAGAGGCAGCGAGTGACAAAGGGAAAGGAGCAGTGGTGTGACCTGCAGGAGGTGAACGGCCTTGGTTCCATTGAGTGGGGTGTTTAGCACTCATGCCTGCGCATGCTGGTGGTGGTTAGGCTAGTAGTGGTGGCACCCCTGCTGATCCTGGTGTGGCACAGGTTGCACACCACAGTCCGTCGGTCATCCTCACTTTCTTAAAAGAACCTCCAGACTTGCAAACATGTAGGCCTCGCCACGGGAGCTTCACTACATGAAACAGTTGCTGCTGATGCTCCAGCTCTGGCCCTGCTTCTCCCTCTGGCCACACCACTGCCTCTTACAACCTATTCTGGTGCAGCACTCGCCTCCGCCTCAGAAGCACTGTCTTCACTCACTTCATATCAACCCAGCTTGGGTCAGTCACCTCGTCATCCTCCGATTCCTCAGTCTGCTCCCCCCTCGGACTTCCTGCCCTGACAACAACTTCACCACTGTCTGACAACCCTGTCTCCTCATCGTCTGACACCTCTTTACACACTTCTTCCACTAAGTCAAGATTGTCATCATCATCACCCACAGACTGCGACAGTTGGAAAACTTGGGCATCGGGAAAGAGGTCAGCAGCAACCTGAGAAGTGGTTTGTGACTCTGGGAAGGGTCCAGAAAACAGTTCCTCAGAGTATGCCGGATCGCATTCCAAATTTTCCTGGGAGGGGGCAGACTGGGGGGAAGGAGGTTGAGGTGGAGGAGCCAGAGGAGTGCTCCCTTGGGTAACGTGGGTGGACTGCGTGGAAGACTGACTGGTGGACAAATTACTTGAAGCATTGTCCGCAATCCATGACATCAGCTGTTCGCACTGTTGTGGTTTCAACAGTCCTCTACCACGTGTCCCTGTAAGTTCAGACAGCTAGGGAGTGTAGCTCTGCGGCGTTCCCCTGCTCCCTCATCAGCAGGTACTGTCTCACCCTGCCCCAGGACCACGGCCTCTGCCCCCTGCAGTAATTGAATGCCCATGCCTTCGTCCTCGACCCTTAGCTCTGGGGTTCAAAATTTTCTGTATATAAGTGTATTATATAAAAAAAATAAATAAATGGGCCTGCTGTACTGAAACCCACAAACTTGTTCAATCTGAACAAGAAAATATATAGATGGATAAGTTAGATCAAAATTACGTATGTTATTACGTACCGTGCAGTATGGAGCAATTACACTGAAACTATTAGATTAGGCAGACTTGGTCTGCTTAAGTGCAACCCAGACAAATGTCGCACAGAGATTTTTGTAATGCAGCTGTATCAGTGAGAGCAAAAGACCTTTTTTAATTAAGTGACGTACAAAATGTGTCACCTGGACAGAAAATACGGATTGTGGTTTGTATATAGGTGGATAAGTTAGAGCAAGATTACGTATGTTATTATGTACCGTGCAGTATGGAGCAATTACACTGAAACTATTAGATTAGGCAGACTTGGTCTGCTTAATTGCAACCCAGACAAATGTCGCACAGAGATTTTTGTAATGTAGCTGTATAAGTGAGAGCAAAAGACCTTTTTTACTGACGTGACATACAGAATGGGTCACCTGGACAGAAAATACGGATTGTGCTTTTTATATAGGTGGATAAGTTCGAGCTAAATTACGTATGTTATTACGTACCGTGCAGTATGGAGCAATTACACTGAAACTATTAGATTAGGCAGACTTGGTCTGCTTAATTGCAACCCAGACAAATGTCGCACAGAGATTCTTGTAATGTAGCTGTATAAGTGAGAGCAACAGACCTTTTTTACTGACGTACAGAATGGGTCACCTGGACAGAAAATACGGATTGTGGTTTGTGGTGACTGGACAGCTGAACTGTGACACACAGAATGGTTCCATACAGCTGTATGAAATGGATTTGTATCACTGAGATGAAACAACAAAAAAACTATTTTTTATATATTTTTTTAAAAATATTATTTTTTTATATATATATTTTTTTTAACGTGACGTGCAGAAACTATCAGAGAGCAAACTCAGCCCCTGCTGACTGTGGCTATTTTGACTGCAACCCAGACAAATGTCGCACAGAGATTTTTGTAATGTAGCTGTATAAGTGAGAGCAAAAGACCTTATTTACTGACGTGACGTACAGAATGGGTCACCTGGACAGAAAATACGGATTGTGGTGACTGGACAGCTGAACTGTGACACTGTCACGACAGGGAAACAAGGGATAGTGTGCCCTGTCTGAACCCCACCTCTTTCCCTGCCTACTTACAGTAGATGCCCTAGGCGGCAAAACCGTAACTTGGAGACAGTCCCTATGCTGAGTACGTGCACAGGGAAGGGAAGGGAACACAGGGAAAGACGAACACAGACAGAACAAACACAATAGCAGAATAGTCAGCAAGCCAAGTCAAGAACAGGAGGTCACGTCAAATACCGAGGGGAATCACAAAAGCGTAGTCTAAGTCCGAAGCCAAAATCCAATATACCAATAATCAACAGCAAGGTCCAACACACAGCACTGATCTCAGAAGACTAATCACAGGCATCTGAGTGAGGCAGTTGCCATCTTTAAATAGCCCGCCCAGGATCATGTGATGTGGCCAGCATCACATGACCTGAGGCGGAGCAAGCTGTCCAAACAATATGTAAAGTAGCCATGTGGTGTGATCAGCATCACATGGCTAAACCCAAACAGAGAATTAACTCATGAAGTGCTGTATGACAAGACCAGCACTTCAATTCCCTATTTCTCGTCTCTAGGGGGGCGGGGAGGTCCGGCAATGTCGTGCAGAGGGAGCGTGACGCCGACCTCGCGTGACAGTACCCCCCCCTTCATGATGGGCCACCGGACCCTTACCAGCGGGAGCAGGCTTATCGGGATGCTGCAGATGGAACTTTCGGATGAGCGAGTCTGCATGCATCCTGGTCAACGGTACCCAAGACCTGTCCTCAGGACCGAACCCCTTCCAATGTACAAGGTACTGGAAGGAATTCCGGACCCTTCTCACATCCACAATTCTGGCAATCTCATGCTCCATTTGTCCTGCTACCTCAACCGGAGGAGGAGACTGTTCCTCAGGACCAACGGGAGCAACATAACGTTTGAGCAAAGACACATGAAAAACATTATGAACACGAAGGGAGTCGGGTAAACATAACCTAAAAGAAACCGGATTGATCACCTTGGTGATCCTGTAAGGACCAATGAAGCGAGGTGCAAACTTGTAGGATGGTACCCTCATGTTGAGATTTTTAGTCGATAACCATACCTTATCCCCAACCTTAAAATTCACACCCTTAGAACGTTTTCTATCAGCCTTAGCTTTTTGAACTCCGTGGGCCTTTTCCAGGTTCGACTGAACCTGTGCCCAAACTGTGCACAGTTCTTGAGAAAAATCATTGACCTCTGGGACAACCGACGCAGATGGGGAACAGGAGCCAAAGCGTGGATGAAAACCCATATTGCAGAAAAATGGCGACATCCCAGAGGATGAATTAACACGATTATTAATTGCAAATTCAGCCAGAGACAGGAATCTGGCCCACACATGCTGGTTATCAGAAACATAACATCTGAGATATTGCTCAACGGATTGGTTAAGACGTTCAGTCTGACCGTTGGTCTCTGGATGAAAGGCTGATGAAAAGGACAAAGAGATACCAATCTTATTACAGAACGCCCTCCAGAACCTAGACACAAACTGTACTCCCCTATCAGAAACGATATTCTCAGGAACACCATGCAGTTTGACAATATTATCAATGAACACGGACGCCAAGACCTTCGCAGAGGGTAATTTACACAAAGGAATAAAATGACACATTTTGCTGAATCTGTCAACCACCACAAATATCACGGTTTTACCCTCAGAGCACGGCAAATCCGTGATAAAGTCCATGGACAGATGTGACCAAGGTCTACTAGTTATGGGTAAAGGATGTAACTCACCCATAGGTCGTGTCTTGGAATTCTTGGACCTGGCACAAGTGTTACACGCAGTTACAAAAGCCTGAACATCTCTGGAGATTGATGGCCACCAATACTGCCTAGAGACCAACTCCTTGGTGGCATTGATGCCAGGATGTCCACACAAAACAGAATTATGGCACTCACCCAGCAGTTGCAACCGCAAATGAGCCGGCACAAACAATTTGTCATTGGGGGTACCAATAGGAGCAAGATGTTGTCCTGCCGAGATTTCAGAAGCGAGGTCAGATGAGGTAGCGGCCACGATGATATCAGCTGGCAGGATGGGCTCAGGAGGGACGTCAGGAGGCTGATACGCCTGGAAACTTCGGGATAAGGCATCGGCCTTAATGTTCTTGCTCCCGGGTCTGAAGGTAACACAAAAATCAAAACGAGTAAAGAACAAAGCCCACCTCGCCTGTCTAGGATTCAGTCGCTTAGCCAATTCTAGAAACATTAAATTCTTATGATCCGTGAGGACCGTAATGCGGTGAAATGCCCCTTCTAAAAAATGACGCCATTCCTCAAATGCCCACTTGATTGCAAGTAACTCCCTATTCCCAATATCATAATTCCTCTCGGCAGGAGAGAACTTGCGGGAGAAGAAGGCGCATGGCATAAGATTAGTTAAGGTGGAAGACCCCTGGGACAGTACAGCCCCCACACCATCCTCAGACGCATCCACCTCAACTACAAAAGGCTTACTTTGATCAGGCTGGACCAACACAGGAGCATTAATAAAACACTGCTTTAACCTTTCAAAGGCCTCAATAGCTGCAGGGGGCCAATTGACCAGATCAGCCCCCTTGCGAGTCAAATCCGTAATGGGTTTGGCTACCACAGAAAATTTTTTGACAAATTTACGATAAAAATTAGCAAACCCCAGAAATCGCTGGAGCGCCTTCAAAGAGGAAGGTCGCACCCAATCCACAATGGCCTGTACTTTAACTGGATCCATTTTGAAAGAAAAAGGGGTGAGAATGTATCCCAAAAGGCCACTTCCTGAACACCAAAGGTACACTTTTCCCCTTTAACGAACAACTTGTTTTCAACGCAACACCTCCAGCACTTGCCTGGTGTGAGATACGTGACTCTCCCAGTCTGCAGAAAAAATCAGGATGTCATCAATATAGACAATTACAAATTTCCCAATAAATGGTCTAAAAATGTCATTGACAAAGTTTTGGAAAATTGCCGGAGCGTTACTTAACCCAAAAGGCATTACCAAGTACTCATAATGACCCTCCGGGGTATTAAAAGCAGTTTTCCATTCGTCCCCCTCACGAATCCTGATTAGGTTGTATGCCCCCTTCAAATCCAGCTTGGTGAACCAACAGGCCCCCTGGACCTGATTCAGCAAGTCAGGAATAAGGGGCAACGGGTATCTGTTTTTAACAGTGATTTTATTGAGCTCCCTGTAATCGATACAGGGCCTCAATCCTCCATCCCTTTTACCAACAAAGAAAAAACCTGCCCCCCATGGGAGAAACTGAAGGCCGGATGTGACCCTTGGCCAGACTCCTCTTGAGATAATCCCTCATGGACTGACGTTCAGGAGTAGAGAGATTATAAATGCGACCTTTGGGATATTTGGATCCCTCAATAAGGTCGATGGCGCAATCATATTGCCCGGTGAGGAGGGAGGAACTCAGTCTCGGACATGGGAAAAAACGTCCGAAAAATCGCCGATATACTTGGGCAAGGAAAGAGACTCAGTGGTACCTCCAAACAGCAATACTGATCTACAACATTTGTCACAATTCATTCCCCATTTT
>ONZH01019463.1:0-11049 GCA_900303285.1 Rhinella marina | reverse complement strand
CAATCAATCACAGTTATAATGTGTTTATTAAACCAGGTATTGGTACGTTTGGACAGGTGCAGTGTGGACAGGTGCCAAGTCCTGCTGGAAAATGAAAATGCCGTCTCCAAAAAGCTTGTCGGCAGAGGGAAGCATGAAGTGCCTGGTAGACGACTGCACTGACTTTGGTCCTGATAAAACACAGTGGACCTACACCATCAGATGACATGGCTCCCCAAACCATCACTGATTGTGGAAACTTCACACTAGACCTCAAGCAGCTTGGATTGAGTGCCTCTCCACTCTTCCTCCAGACTCTGAGACCTTGATTTCCAAATGAATTGCAAAATTCACTTTCATCTGAGAACAACACCTTTGACCACTGAGAATAGTCCAGTTCTTTTTCTCCTTGGTCCAGGTAAGAAGCTTCTGACGTTGTCTATTGGTCATGAGTGGCTTGAAACATGGAATGCCCATGTTCTGGATACGTCTGTGTGTGGTAGCTCTTGAAGCACTGACTTGATACAGCACTCTGTGAACAGCCAGCTTCTTTAGTAATGACCTTTTGTGGCTCACCCTCCTTGTGGAGTGTGTCAATGACAGCCTTCTGGACATCTGTCAAGTCAGCAGTCTTCCCAATGATTGTGTCGCCTACTGAACCAGACTAGTGGACCTTTTTAAAGGCTTAGGAAGCTTTTGCAGGTGTTTTGGGTTAATTATTCTAATTTTCTGAGATAATGACTTTCGGGTTTTCCTTGGCTGTAAGCCATAATAATCAACATTAACAGAAATAAATACTTGAAAAACTTCTCTCTGTTTGTAATGACTCTATATATAATGTGTTTAACTTTGTGAACTGAATTACTGAAAAAAAAACTACTTTTTGATGATATTCTAATTTATTGAGATGCACTTTGTACTATTGATCAAAGCAAAATTTACTGAAGATTTAAATGTTGCTGAAAAGGATCTAAAATAACAAACAATGAAGTAACTTCTTTATTTGTAACTTCATTACAATGATCTTATTGGTTTTTTATCTACAGCCCCTCTGAAGACATACTTATCTCCATAGTTGCAGACTAGAATTAGTTCTTGTGTGCTGCAGTCTGATCTTATATCCTAAGAAGAATTCACTATGGAGATAGAGTGACATATGGTTGCAAGTAGAGATGAGCAAATCGAATCCCACAAAGTGGAATTCGATCCGAATTTCAGGATAAATTCGATTCGCCTAGAAGCCGAATTTCCTTGTGCTTCGTGTCAGCGATTTATCCTGAAATAGTGTAAAAAAAAAAAAAAAAAACATACTTACCTCCTCCATTTGCTCGCGACGGGCCGCCAGCCGCCATCTTTATTGAAGATCCCGGGCGAAATCCCGCGCGTAGTGGCGCATGACGTCACCACGCCACCGGCCGTGAGATTTCGCTCCAGATCTTCAAGCAAGATGGAGGCGGCTGGCCCGTCGCGAGCAAATGGAGGAGGTAAGTTTGATTTAATGTATTTTTAATGTTTATTTTACACTGTTTTTACACTCAGACGCCGTGATCATGTATGAACGCGGCATCTGAGGGGTACATTGAAGGGGGCGGCACTATCGCAGCTCCATGTCATTGCACCCTCTACTTACAAAAAAATGCGCTTCGTGGCGAAGTAATTAGTCACAAAGCAAATTTTTTTGTAAAATTTGGCGAATCAGCCGAATCAAATTTTCAAGAAATTTGCTCATCCCTAGTTGCAAGGTCAGACTACACAGACTTCGTTTAGAATCTGTGACCACTAGGACACGTATATTTGCATAAAAGCTGCAAACACAAGATTAAAGATGATGCTTTTTTTTTTTTTTAATGGTTTGCGGCAACATTAAATGTTATTTTAATATGAGAACGGGTACACCTCCAGATGTGTGATAGGGATAGAGATGCAGCAGAAATGACACGCCCTCTGAGCTGTGATAGGGAGAGAGCTGCAAAAGAAAGTGTATGTCTCCTGTGCTGTTATAAGGAAAATGTTACAGCAGAAAGAACACACCGCCTGAGATTTGAGAGGAAGAGATGCAGTGACCTGATAACTCTCCACAATGGCTGCTGAGTTGTTGCTTTTATCTCAGACAATACACACTGTACTGACTTCCTTCCTCTTAGAGAGGGTGCAGTTAGCCCTGGGAGGTTTGTTAGAACCTCCCCCTCCCTGTGCAACTTTATGAGAACTCAGGCACAAGCACATTTTCATGAAACAATTACAGTGTCAGTGTGTTTCAGGACACTGCAGAAAGCAGCAGCAGAAAGGATACTCCCCCTGAGCTGTGATAGGAAGAGAGATGCAACAGAAATCACAATCTCTCTGAGCTGCGACAGGGCGAGAGCTGCAGAATAAAGGATATGTCTCCTGAGCTATTATAAGGAAAAAGTTACAGCAGAAAGGACACATCACCTGAAATTTGACAGGGAGAGAGCTGCAGCAGAAAGGAATTTCCCCCTCAGAAAGGAAACACTTTCTTTTCTGAGCTATGATAAAAAAAGAGCTGTAGCAGACAGGATATGCCTTCTCAGCTATGATAGGTAGAAAGTTGCACCGATAGGACAACACCCCAGGCTGTGGCAGGGAGAAAGAAGCAGCAAAAAGGACACAGCTCCTGGACTGTGTCAGCGAGCGAGCTGCAGCAGAGAGCACACCACTAGAGCTGCTTGTCTGAAGCAAATCTAGCAGATTCCTGGAACCATATGAGGTATGGGTTGGTTCTAGATTAGTCAGAACAGTACTACATGACGTCTGATTATTATTTTTTATATTAATCATGTCATAAGTCATCAGAGATGTTAGTTAGCCCAAATGATGTATAACAGGAAATAAGAGACACACTTTAGTGTTCAGACGTCTCTTTGAAAAGGAATTTATTTCAACATAACATTTTTAATTTGTTGTGGCTGAAGCCCTTATTAGAACATCAGACATGTCCACAAAACATTCAGTTGACAATTCTTCCTGCCCTTAGACCCCGGCAAACAAATCATGTCCAAATCCCACGGTGCTTCGTTCATATATTTCTGGCGATTACCATTCTGATTCAACTAATTTCCCGGTGTGCCAACTCTCAGTGGACAACTGCTGGTCTCCTGCCATATTTTCAAAGAAAAAACTTGCTTTTTAAGTGATAAACACTGCTGAAAGGTCTCTGTACTCTCCCGATGCTTGGCCAGGCACAATTAATGAAAGCATGATGTTTTTTTCTACCAGATATAAGTCATCTGTTTGGACTTGTGCCTCATCTTAGTCCGTGGTCTCATTTTATAGCAGCGGCTGATACCTGATGAATAACATGAAACTCACCCACATCAACCCTGGGTGTTTGCATTGTTGCGGGATTAAAGAAAAGATTTTTTTTTTTTCTTTCTGTAATTGATGGGTTTTTAGGCAGCTCTCATTCCTGCTCCCCATGATAGAACGCCATTTGTAATCGGCATGTGCTCTCCTTTGGGAAAAGGCTGATGTCGGCAGTTTGTAATTAAGACAGCAGCGAAGCATTTGGGAAGTGAATAGCTGAAGGTATTATCCCCCCAGGATTCTTCATTTCAAGGGCTTTTTGGCTCAGCGCCAGCTTGTTTCTTTAAGCAGGTCATTAGGCTTATAAGTTTTTGTTGGGTATTGGTAATGCCTGCACAACCTCATCTCACTATTTACAATCTCATGCTGTCTGTTATCAGGCAGTTAAAGAAAAGGGATGGATAGTCCATTAAAAGGACTTCAAATCACTTAGAACAGTGTGAGTCATCTTTAGGAAGCATGTATAGCAAGCGTTGAGATAAAGTACTGTTACCAGGGGGGCAAATTAGCAGAACAAAGCTCAGAAATCATCACAAGCCAGTGCATTCGGTGCATACGTAGGGGCGTCACTAACATTAGATCAGGATAAAAAGCCTCTGATGCTGCCAATCCTCTGGAACGATGATTGCTGTATATTATTCACATGGCTAAATATATAAATGGACTGTCACGAGGGGAAGACAAGGGTGGTGAGCCCTGCGCTGAACCCCTCCTTCTTTCCCTGCCTACTTGCCTCAGTCGGCCCTAGGTAGCCGCGGACAACCACGAAGGCGGTCCCTACACTGGATAAGTGCGCAGGAGGGAAAGGGAACACAGGGACGGACACAACACAGACAGGACAAACACAATGCAAGAGTAGTCAGCAAGCCGGGTCAAACACAGGAGGTCACGTAAATACCAGGGGTGAAACAAGAGAGAGGTCAAAGTCCAAAATCCAAAAGTCCAAATCCAAATAACTGTCCAAGCACAAAGGTCGCACGAGCACTGATCAAAGGGGAACTAATCACAGGCAATTAGGGAGGACAACTAGTGGCTTTAAATAGCCCTCCACTGGGTCATGTGACGGGGCCAGCGCCACATGACCTCATTTGCATACCGAGCGCTGGCCAAACGTGACCAGCGCTCAAATATGCACCAAATTTGGTCATGTGGCGTGGCCAGCGCCACATGACCCAAAACCAGGTATATAATAAATGTTCTGAGCGCTGGTTGCCCAGACCAGCGCTCAGATGTCCCCGCCTGCTCGTTTACTAGGGGGGCGGGGAGGACGCCGGACGCGCTGTATCAGTGCGCGTGCCGGACCCTCTCCTGTGAGTGTCGTCATGGAGACGAGGACGCATCCTGCGTCCTCGCTCCGGCGCACTCCTGGGAGACCGGCGGCACGGCAGAGGGGAAGCGCGCCGCCGGCTCCCCGTTACATGGACAGAAACGTGTAAGTTATGTTGCATTGGATGAATATACAATGAAGTAAACAAGTAAGGGCTTGTTCACATCAGTGTTATGGATTCCGTTTTTGTTTTCCGTCCAGAGTCCTGACTTTGTTTTCTGTCCTGCATAACGGAAACCAGGACAGATTCGTTACGCTGCCCATAAACTTGCATTATGATGGAATGCAAAACGCGTTCCATTTTGCTTTCCATCATAATAGAAGTCTATGGGCAGTCATAACGGATCCGTCTGGTTTCCGTTATGTTGAAAAGAAAAAAAGTACTGACTTTGTTTTTAGTCTTGCATAACAGGAACCAGACGGATCCGTTATGATTGCCCATAGACTTGTATTATGACGGAATGCAAAAAGGAAGCCTTTAAGAGGCGTTCCGTTTTGATCCGTCATAATAAAAGTCTATGGGCAATCATAACGGATCTGTCTGGTTCCCGTTATGTAGGACTGGACTCCTGCATAATGGAAACCCGGACAGATCCGTTATGATTGCCCAAAGACTTGTATTATGTAGGATCAAAACTGAATGCCTCTTAAAGGCTTCTGTTTTGACTTCCGTCTTATGGATTACGTTATTTTTCGTTATAACTATCTTATAATGGAAAGCAGAAACAGAATCTATAATGGTGATGTGAACAAGCCCTAAGGCTCTGTTCACACTTCCACATTCCGGATCCTTGATATTGTCAAGTGGCATCAGGGCAGAATTTTTCTTTTTTTCTGGACAAATTATCCCAAAATCACAGCCAACATTTTTTACGGACAAATAGGAAAATCTTAATGAATGATAAAAATTGCAAGTAATCCATGTCTATAGCTCAATATACTGATGAAAACTCATTACCAACATTTACTGTGAGCTGTAAAATGATGAGAATTACCACCAAAATAATTTAGTCAAGAACCACCAGCCTAAAAAAATAACGGACATGTCTATTTTTTTCTCACAGACATAGGAAAAAAGTTGTCTATTTTTACGGACTGTCCAGAAATTTCTGGACAGTTGGCAACCCTAAGCGGCATTTAAAATCCAAACTTTCCCAATAAACTTCCATGACCTGGTGCTAATCTGTCAAGCAGCACAGAGCGAGTGGTCAGGTACAGGTGAATGGCATCACCAGTCTCTGCCTCTTCATAGTGGAGGATGTGTTGATGGCTTCATGGAGAAATATCCATCTTCATAACTACCATTATAGTGATGTTAAGTTGGAACAGTCTATGAAAAAGTCCTATCTTTAAACTTACACAACTTGGGATCTGGGGGGGGTCAAGTCCACCTGGCCAAAAATAGATAAGAAGATGGGTAAGTCTTCTGTTTGTCCTACTGTTAGAACAAGAAAATCAGCTGCACTCTCATAATATGAAAAAAAAATAGAAAAAGAGCCTTCCTCAAGCTACTATAGATTTATAGATTTTAAAAAAATGTAAAAAGGCAGCACTCACAGCGGGGTAAAGGGAAAAAAAGATTTTTTCACCCATGTAGATGTAACGTTTTTTCGCTTTTAAGTGGCAAATGGCTTGAAAAAAGCCTCTAAAGTTGAGCCGAAATGTCGCGACTACATGGGTGAATAAATTCCATTTTTTTACTTTACCTTGCTGAGAGTGCTGCCTTTTTTGTGTATACTGGCCAATGGTCTAGTCCCCTTGGGTACATCGTTTATTTTTTGTTATGCATTTGCTCTTGTTTGGTGCTGCTATCCCTGCTTCTTTATTCAGCATTAAGGCCTCATGCAGACTCATGTCTAGAGATAAGTGAAGCGATTCGTCGATTCGTTGATTCGTATCGAATCTTGGAAATTTTCAGCTGATTTCAGCTGATTAGGTGATTTGCTTCGTTTTTCTACACATTCGCTATGTACTTGTCCGATAAATTGTACACTAATGCTACGTATGAGTTACTCTATACGCTGTTGCGTACGAATACAAGTAACTAGCATACTTTTACTGTTAGTTCCTTATTCGTGCGCAAAAGCCTGGGAAAAACACGGTCACCTGACCTAGTGGGCAGGGCTTGCTCTTACCGGGCTCAGGCTCGGTAAGCAAATGACACATTACTTCTGCTGCGACTGCTGAGACAAGCAGAAGCACTGTGTGTGAAGTTCTGAGACACTGAGACCTGTTGTTGTTAAAATTGGGGTGTAATTGTTCAGGGAATCCATATTACACATCAGGGATACTGCAGGGCAAGTGCAGAGCCAGTGCAGGGCTAGTAATTAATCAGGCAGGGAGAGAGAGATAGGGAGAGAGACAGGGACAAAGACCAGCTGCAGGGCCACAGAGTGAAGTGAAAAATGTCTGGAATGGATAAGCAAAAGAGGTCCACTTCCAGCCAGACCTCGAGCTCTAAAAAAAAGGGAGAAGGTGGCACAGGGCAGCAGTGCCAAAGGACCTGTAGCCGGAGCTTCTACTTCTGTAATTCCTAATAGTTGGCCGGTGTTCCACCAGGCTAACCCACCAAGGCACAAACTTGTAGTGGAGGAGAAAGTGGATGAGGTAGTGGAGTGGATGGCACCCTCATCTCAGTCTCAGCCGGATGATCTGCTGTCATCTGCTGATACAGTATCCATATGTAGCCAGGGGTCAGACTCATCCTGCTCCACCATTCTGCTCCAGCAAAGCCTGCCATTTTGTGCCACCTCTCGGGCTTCAGTGCTCCCTCCTAATGGTGTCCCTTCTGCAATTTATAAAATAAAAGGCCACCGAACCCCTCTGCATAATCCGGCGGTTATAGAGGACAGCCTCCCTGAGAATTTCTTAGAGGGCAGTCAGAGATTGGAGTGCCCGGATTTGGAAGTTGGTGGAGAACAGCCTAATTTGCAGTGCAAATAAAGTGGTGGAGAGGAGTCTGATGATGAATCTGATGTGTTAGACCGGAGGACCTGGGAGGCGGATCGGGCTGGTGAGGAGGGTTTGATCTCCGAGGAGGAGGGTGGTAGTAGTAGTGGCAGCAACAGAGGACAGAGGCGAGTTAGGCCCAGGGCCAGTCCTTCCTTGGGAACTAGCGAGACCCCAAGTATAGTGGGACTGGCACCAGGGTGTAAGCGTGCAAGGGCTACAAGCTTGGCCAGCTGTGGAGGGCACACGTCGGGTGTGTGGAAGTATTTCACCACTCTGCCAGGGGACAGCAGTATGGCCATGTGTAATTTGTGTAAACAGAAATTGAGCCGTGGGAAAGCCACAAATGTCGGGACCACTGGAGCAGTGCTTACGGCCAGGGGCAATACATGTCCTTTACGGCCCACTGACTGAATGTATTTAGTGGCAACGAGGCAGGAACCCCCCAGCAACCGTGCCAATTGCTGTTGGCACCTCCACGCACTTTCCAGCCAGGATTGCAGCAGTCCACCCAACAACTATACGCTTCCATCTCCACAGGCAGTCCGCCTGCTGGAGGGTCAGGGCAGAGAGTTAACCCCCCTCCTTCCTATCACATGTGCCAGGTGAAATGCTGCCATGCAGTGTTAGACTTAGTTTGACTTGGCAGTAGCAGCCACACAGGCCAGCGTTTGCTGCATTACATGAAGCAGCAAATAGCACACTGGCTGTCTCCACGGCAGCTGGAAGTGGGCAAGGTAGTGAGTTACAATGGGACAAATATAGTGGCAGCGCTGAACCTGGGGCAATTCTCGCATGCTCCCTGTATGGCACATGTCCTAAATCTAGTGGTGCAGAGATTTCTCAAAACATTCACTGGACTGCGCACAGTGCTGGCAAAGTCGCAGAAGCTTTGCACTCATTTTAGCCATTCATATGTATCTCGCCACGCTCTGCTGGAACTTCAGCGACAAAACAGTCTTCCGCCACACTGCTTAATAGGTGACGTGCCGACCCGGTGGAATTCCACTCTTCATATGTTGCAGGGGCTCCTTGAGCAGCGTAGAGCAGTGGACGATTTTTTGTCCAGCAGCAGCCAGAATCTTCCACTATAGGGATCAGGTGAGGCTTTGATTTTATTCAGTGGAGGCTGGTCCGAGATGCCTGCACTGTTCTAACGCCTTTTGAAGAAGCCACAAAATTGGTCAGTCGGGATAGCTGCGGTGTGAACTACGTAATTTCATTAATATTTGTGCTGGAAAAGACACTGACGCTCATGCAGCAGGGGGCAATAGGGGAAGGAAATCCTGGCCATCTGTCTTCATGCCATGCTGTCACTGTAGGGGAGCCCCAATACCAAAGTTCCCTTGCGGAGCAGGAGGAGGATGAGGATGAGGAGCTTCAGTTAGAGGAGGGTGGGGAGTAGGAGGAGGATTTTAATGAGGATGATGATGTTGACCAGGAGGAGGAAACACAGCTGGAGGTTCTGGAGGCTGATGATGATGAGACTTTCAGGGACACTGAAGTGTCCCTGAGAGAGGCTGAGATGGAAAGAACTGGCTCCTCGGGCACGCTGGCCAGGATAGGGAGCTGTATGCTCACATGCTTACGGAGCGACAGGCATATCCTAAAAATAAGGCAGACAGACAAATACTGGCTGGCAATGCTTCTGGACTCGCGGTATTAATCCAACATGGGGGATTGTTTTCCTCCACCGTAAAGGGAGGAGAAATTAGCATAATTGCAGGAGAAGCTATGTAGTAACCTGGCCACAGCTTTCAGCCAGCCCCAGCCTGCTGCCAGCATGTCTGAGAAGGAGGTCCGGCCAAGTCATCCACCTCCTGCCACAACCAGCAGCAGCCAGTTAAGCCTAATTAGTATGATGCAGCAATTTTTCTCTGCCTCCCAACAGCTGCAGCCAAGTGATCAGGCCCAGATCACCCGCCTCAATGAGCAGGTTCAGGCGTACATGCAATATGGCTCACAAAGCCTCTTCTCAGACCCCCTGGACTTCTGGGCAGGCAGATTACAACAGTGGCCAGAACTGTCACACTATGCACTAGGGCTTCTTTCCTGCCCAGCCTCAAGTGTGATGTCAGAAAGGGTTTTTAGTGCCACTGGGGGGGGGGGGTGACACCCAAAAGGACAAAATTGTCACCTGGCAGTATTCAAAAAAAAACACCTTTATAAAAATGAATAAAGGCTGGATTACATCTGAAATTCATACTCCTCTTGCTGAGGCTGGTGATTAGATCAGGCCTTGTAGGGCAGAATAGTCTGAGTGTCTTCCCACTGTTGCTGTCAGCCGGCCCATAGCGTTACTGCCAAACGTCTTGTGTCATGTCATGGGCTGTGCGAACCCGAAGTCTCCAAACCAAAACCCTTTTAAAAACCAAACACTGTTGTCTACCTCCGCCTCCATTTTCTACGCTTAGCAGGAGAGTAGCTGTTGTTACCGTTACTAATAGTTCTATTTAGTATTCTTAAATTTGTTTTGGAGCCTCAGCCTTTACTCTCCCCCTCCAAAAAAAAGAATATATATATACAAGAATATACAAGTTACATTAGCGGAGATTGTTATACTCCACCGTAGTTTGTTGTATTTACCAATCACTCTCTGCTAATTTACCCCGTCCCCTACTACTACTGGCCAGGGCAGCCATGAAAAGCTCATATATGATTTTCACTGCCTATGTTACAAGGCAGAATGTACAGGCTAGGCTTGTTGTCCAAACAAGCCAAGCCTTTTTCTTTTACTATAAATTACAATCAGTGAACCGGAGTGTGCGTAATTTATTAATACTTTGGCCGGCAGACACCGCTGTGTTCATTAGTACGGGAAAATGGTCGTGGGAAAATTTTTTTCCATCTTTGGCCTGAACTTACATCCCTGTCTTCTTCACACTATGTCAGGAAGGTGTTAAAGGGTTAACAAAACACTCGTTTTACAAGAATATTTTTGTAATAAATAATACATTTTTACAAATAATAAATAATATAATAAACAAACAAAAAAAAGGTTACGCCGGCCTTTACTAACGTCTGGCCATCATCTCCTGCAGCTCTTGTTGCTCCAGCTGCAGGCCGCGAATAAGCTGGGAGGCAGCGTGGAGCCTGGTCCCGAAGCGGCCTAAGGCTGCCTCCAATTCAAAGTCAGTGGGGATATCTGTAGAGGTGGAAACAGTAATGTAATTAGTATGATCGATTAAAAATGGTGGTTGTCCCACGAAAAAAATTCTAAACTTTCAAACCAGAACCTGGATCAGAATACTTTAGCAATTGCATGTCATATATATTTGGTATATCTACTGGAACAAGTTATTCAGTGACATGTATCTTTATTGAGCCTTTTTTTTCTTTGAACTGCTCACTGAGAAGGCCACACATGGTCAGTTTGGGTTTGTTTTTACTTACTGACACCATACTACGTGTCTTCCATTGTCCAGGGGAAACTGCTCCTGACGGTTGGAGCTACAAAAGATAAAACAAAA